>CM033799.1:13101331-13127385 GCA_019656835.1 Rhododendron ovatum | reverse complement strand
GGCTCTGGCTTCTGCCTCCACTCTCTCCCTGTCGCACCTTTGAAAGTCCGCCAGGTAAAGATTGCATGTCTCCCGAGCCAGCTTGAGATCTTCTTCCTTCGGAGCCAGCTCCCGAGCAAGCTTGTCGCCCCTCTCCTCCTGCTCTTTGCATCGGTCATTGATAGCCAATGCCCGAGCTCCAGCCTGCAAACAAAGAATATGAGATTCAGCTAAGTGCAAACCTCTTAAGGCTGAAGAAAATGGAACGCAAACAATCAACTTACAGTGAAGAGGGCCTGAGCTATCTCGGCCGTTATGTCCTCGGTCAAGCCGGTGACAGCCCGGGCGTCCCTAGGAAGAATACTTCCTTGGAGCATCCCGAAGGCCACACCGAGGTTCTTGACGCTATCAGCGTGATGGATCGGCCGGCCGGCAAAGTGCTTGAACTCGGGAGCCCAGGGGAGTTCCCTTGGGTTGACCCAAGTTCCTTCTTCCGCCCCACCGGTTCCCCCCCGGGGCTCCCCCTGTTCTTCTTCGATCAGGATCGTCTCCTGACCATCTCTGGCTCCCTCCTCCCGCCGGGGCCTCTTCTCCGGGGGCTCCTGTGGTGAGACTTGAAGTCCCTGGCACCAGGAGTACCAGGGACCGTCCCCCTGCCTCGCCCAGCAGGCCTTCGGCGTCTAAGATTAATCACTTCTCGGGTACCGGGGCCCGCCATTTCAGCGCTCAGTCCGGTCCTCTCGGGCGTTTCCCGGTTGATTTCTTCTCGGATAACACCCCGAGGCGCTGACGTGCTCCCTTCGGCCTCGTCCTCTCCTGTCCTTTCCCCTCTTCCTGCTCCCCTGCCGGCTCTCCCTCCTCGGCCTCGACCTCGGCCTGCCCGCGGTACCCCTTGCTGCCTCGGCTTCTTTTTCAGAAAGCACGTGTAGGTGGGGACGTACCCGAGTAGCTCTAGAGCGTACCGGCTGGTGATCGGGATGGCGTATGCTGCTAAAATACGGGCTCGGTCTGCTCTTTCCCAAAGCCGCTGAACAATACCCTCAGCTGCAAGGCAAAACGAAAACCAACGATCAGCACAAGGTACGTAGAGCATAAGCAGAAAACATAAATATTTATAGAAAAAGAAACTTCTACCGACCAGGAGCCCCGGTCCCGTATTGCACTCTCGTTGTGGTATCAGCGTTTTCTCCGGGCCCGAACATAAAGTTGCCGGTCACCGAGACGTAGATGTTTGCCCACTCTTCGGAGTCCGGGAGTCGGTCGACAAGGAATGTGTCGTACCCCGTCCGGCAGGAGAGGTAATACCGACTGCTCTCCCGGTTAACTCCTAAGAGGTACACTCCGAAGAGCTCCTCAACTCCGAAAGTCAGGTTGAACTGCCTCCTCAGTTCAACGATGCTCATAATGATTCGGTAAGAGTTTACTGTAAGCTGTGAGGAGGTGAGAGAAAGGGTTCGGAGGACTCGCCGGACAAACTGGTGAAGGGGGAACCTGATCCCTCCCTCAGTGATCGCCATTAAAGGAAAAATCAACTCCCCTGGTCGGTGAGGGAGGGTCTTAGGGTTGTTCTCAGGGAGAAGTCGGATCTCCACATCCGAGGGGATACTATAGACCCTTCTGAACTCGGCAAGGGCAGCCGGGGTCCCATTGAAGTATTGGTGGAGGTAGGGGCATGGCCTCATCGGCCTCCTTCGTCCTCGGACTTCCTTCGGGGCGTTGGCAAATGGGCCCGGACCGTGGCCAGAGGTGCTAGGAGCTTCCATTTCTAAATGGGCAAAGGATGTAACTGGGCGTAAGGGTCTGGAGGGATCCGAAGGCTCGATGATGTCTAAAGGCAGTCGATAAATAGCTTCGGCGCGACACTCCGCAAAGATTTCTTCAAGCTCGGCAGAAGTGTTGCTACTGGTACTGTCCGAAGAGACTTCAATGACCATTCGCCCCTTCCTAGCAAAAAATGTGCAAAAACCCGTTAGCTATGTGCCCAGGGAAAAGTAGCACGACCTAGTAGTAAAAAGGGGCGGAACGGTCATCACTCTTCGGAGCATTTCAGGGAATCTCTCCCCGGGGGAGATCTCCGAGGACAATATTAGTTCCTATGGTCTCAGGTTGAAGATTGGCCTCGGGTCGAATGTGGGCCTCGGGCAAACTATGAACAGCGCTGGAGAATCCCTAGCACCGCCGCAGACCAGAGGCGGCGGGAAGAAGTCTATGACTAATGCAATATAAAAATGGCGGAAAAACCTTCGAGAAAATTATCAAAACATGAAGCTTCAGTAGAAAGGATCAACATACCACAGTTTCGTACTGAGATCTGCGGCTGAACTGCGTAAAATCACGGTTGAAAGCTGAGAACAGGCGGCGGCGGCGGTTCGTCTTCAGAAGCGAGGAAAAGTGATCGATGTACCGCTGGTTCTCCTATTTATACTAGAAGAGATGGAGGCCTGCGCGGGAAACGTAGCGTCGTATACCGAGCCGTCAGATCTCTGACACGTGTAGCCATCGAACGGCAGAATTGAGGGGTCTGCACCGAGGACAGGCGCCGAACGAACGAACCATTGGTATAATGACGCGTGTCACCGAAGCAACGTTTCGTACTAATCAACTGACAGGGCATGTGCCGAGACAGCTTTACCATCCTGAGATCTCGGCGATCGCTGACACGTGGTTTTCCCTACCGGCGTAGGATGAGTGGAATTTACCGAGGAGAGCACTCTCACCAAGGCTTAATATTTCCCAGAGGGTATCAAGACCCTGAAGCAGGGATGCAAAGCTCCAGGGGCTTGAGGGGCTATTGTGGAGGCTTCGGTTATGACCTCGGTAAATAGGCTCCCAGTAACCGAGGACTCGTAGTTGGTACGATCCGTGGTCAAATACAGGCGAGCCCTTGAAGCTACTCTTACTCTCACCGGCATGGTATTAGCCCTCCTGTTAGTACCTCGGTTCGTAACCGAGATATGCTTTCTGTTGAGATCTCTTGAAGGAATGTAACCTAGCAGAGGGGGACCAAGGGCGCCACCTGGTAGACAGGACCACCATGGCCATGTGCTTCGTAACCGCCTTATCCAGTGCGTCACCTATGACGTCACCGAAGGCGGTTACCTAAGCGTGAATCCCACGCGCTTCCTTGGAGGCCAAGTAAACATAGGTCTATAAATACGAAGGGATTCTAACCTAAAGAGGTACGCCATTCTACCCTAATCCTAGACCTAAACTCCTCTCCTTACATCTAACTTGATCGTCGGAGGGTCACTGGGCTTTTCAAGCCCTAGTGACTGGTTGCAGGTTTCCGGGCGGACGGGCGGAGCAACGGAAGAGAAGTATTGTGCCAGGCAAAGGTCCCTCCAAATCTGAACCCCTACAATCATAGCCCATACAAAACCAGCCCAAATAACTGCAATAAAACAGGCAACAAACTGAACTGGGCTCAGACATTGGAAGTTTATCATAAGGGCACTCATTGGCTGCAACTAATGTTACCCCGCCAAAGTACCTACCTCAATTAATAAATGAATTGACTCATCATTGCCCTTGTCACACAAACAAATACATTACTTGCCAAAACCTGTCATGCAAAGATTTATAGTATTACATCTTCATAATTACAAAATAAGTGCATCAAATGTACCAATACAAGACATTTTAAAGACTAAAATGTGATTAAATACTAATTAGTGGTTGTCCAACACATTTTCTTCCTAATACTTTCTAATTACACACAAATTCAAAAGCAAATCCTAAATCCTAATTGTTTTCTTCCTAAGCACCAAAAAAATTATGCCACTCCTATTTTATGTATTTCTCCATATGCTTTTCTTTTTGCTCCAAACTTTTACTTCATCCTTGTAAAGGATGCAAGATAGAGCGCTATTTAGAAACAAGGATGTTAGCAATTGTGACTTTCCCTGCTCACTTAATCCCATTTCCTGTTCCAGGTTTAGGGGGTTTTCAACCACCATGAACTAGACTTATGCTAATCAAACAACAGTATGAATTAGCTTCCAAGCTAAAATGCAACATCCACCTAGTAAGGGCGTTTTAGATCTTGGATCTCACATACACATCAAATAAAATTACTACTGAGTGGGGAGACATAAAGACTTGCTAAATTATAGAACCTTCAATTAAGATTGATTATAACAGGATACAAAACAGTTCATCAAGTTCTAAAAAACACCAAGCAATCAAAATGTGCAAACGGAAGCAGCCTCCCCACAGATGCTACTCAAAAAAAGGACATGATAACATATTGGATGGATTCGATCAACTCTGTTTACAGCACACACACGAGGACATAACTTTATATGAGACTTTTTCTCATCATATATGTTACGCCAACATCTTTGTACCAATATACTTGCTGATGCTTGGAAATCAAGAATCAATATAAAGAACACAGTAGCCACAGAAGGGATTGAAACAGAGCATTTGGAATCAACCCAGAAAAATCTAGCAAACACCATTCACATGAATGATCTTCTGGACTTAACACATAGCAGTCCTAGGGAAATTAATGGAGACTTACACAAATCAATTAGTTTGACACCAGTCTCAAATAGAAAACGTTTGTATTGGGTTTAACATAATTAGTCATAAGCCAATGACTTAACCAAACAAAGAAAAAGGATGGAAATGCAATCTATGACAAAAGGTCCCAATGATGTGTCCAAAAACAGGCTGTGCTTTTCCTGTTAGACTTAACCAAACAAATAAAATGTTATCTCCTTGAATGTACTCTTCCTGTTTTTCCACTTTACTACTTGGAACAAATTCTTTCCAAAATTTTTAATTTCCTTCTCTCATGCACCTATCCTTTGTTGCATGAGGCAGCAGGGCAGCATAGGGTCATAGAAGCTCCTTGTTTGGGAGCGCCTTCAAATTGTTTGGAAATACTAAGTAAGAAATTTAATTAATTAATCTAGTCTTACATAAAGCCTAAGCTCGGCAAAACCCACCATTTAACTAATATCACAGAAGCTCCTTGTTTAGGTGATCCATGCAAACTAAGAATTGGTGTCAAATGCAAATTTATTTTTTCCACGTGTATGGGAAATCTTTATGTTTGTTCAAAGCAAGAAGTAAATGTTTTCCTAGTATAATTACTTCATATCTTGTCTTGCTTAGGAGCTCATACTATTTTTTTTCAGGAATCATTCACATGAGAGGTTCTGTCCTACTTGAAAACCTGCTCCTTTGTCGATGAGAGCGAGGTTCCCAGGCAGTTCTACTTGGAAGCGCGGGAGCAAGGTTCTCGAGTGGATTCCTCTACCCGACTGAAGGATATTCAAAGAGAAACCAATATCCATCCAAATTAACACACACACGCGCACGCACGCGCACACACACACACATCTGCATATCGCTCCAATTTCTTGTTCATGAAATCAAAACCAAAACAAAAATGAAAAAAAAACCCTAATCTGGGTTTCAGCCGGCCACAACCATGGGTTCAATCAGAACAATGGGGAGAATGAGAGAGAGAGAGAGAGGTTTCTACACTGGAAAATCAGTATTGCATGTCCAGAATCACAGATCCATGGAGTTAAACACACAAAATCGCAGGTACACTTAAACACCCACACATCAATAATGTACTCAAAAACCAAAAATAAATCATCGTACAACATTATCAAACTCCATACCTGAGTTAATCGAACCTCCAAATCGCTGCACTCACCAAATCGCCACAAAACCCTCTCTGCTCAGTCGAACAAAACCAGAAATGGGTAGAAGCAGAAAAGTGAAGCTGTGACTGGGAGAAGGGGGATTAGGAGGGGTGGAATCGTCAAATTTCAAGGGGGATTGGGAGTATAATTTATGGGGACCTCAAACCCTATCCAAAAATAAGACCGCCGAATCCCCTCATCTCCGGTCTTACCGAAGGAGGAGGATAACCAAAAACCCCGTGCGACTGAGTTCCCAAACGAGGGCAAGAGATGGGCCCCAGGTCTTGGAGGAGGGGTATTATTTTTCCAATAATGCTACACACACATATTTTGTGCACAGATTTTTTGTGGGGCCCACTACGGGTCCCACACAAATAATCCGAGCCGTTCATTAAATGTAAAACATTTTTTCAAGGGCCCCCGCAAAAAATCAGCTCAATCCGATACTCATAGATGCTTGATTCAATCATTTAACTTTTCATTCGAATCTCAGGATAATGAAAAGTTAAATGATTAAATCAAACACTTATAGATATCGGATTGAGCTGATTTTTTGCGGGGGCCCTTGAAAAAATGTTTTACATTTAATGAACGGCTCGGATTATTTGTGTGGGACCTGTAGTGGACCCTACAAAAAATCTGTGCACAAAATATGTGCACAAAATCTGTGTATATAGCATTACTGTTATTTTTCCCCCCTTCTTTTACTGCATCCAAATGACCCCGGAGAAGACAAATAAGGCTTGGGGGATTTACAAAGACTCCATGCTTCCTTCTAACATCTCTACAACCCGACTCATTGATGGTCGGTTTGAAGGATCAGTTTGTATACACCACAGGCCAACTATTATCGTCTTCCTTGCGCTTGCATTTGCAAGCCCACAACACCAAGACAATCATTTGTGCTACCGTGGGAAACTTTTTCTATTTTTCTATGTAACTTAAATTTTTTTTTGGTTGCCCCGGCCTAAGGGGTTGCCCAAGACCGAAGGCTTGCTGGGCTTACCCTTGGGCCAGCCCGGGGGTGAGACATCCCCACAAAGGGGAAGAAAAATCCACTCAAAGGGGAGGAAACACTCCACAAGGAGAAACTTTTCAGTGCCGAGTGGGTACCACGTGGTGCCCACTCGGTGCATCCGGACGGTCCATTTCGAATTTGGATGACTCGGATTTGGAGAGAGAAAAATGAGAGAGAAAGAGGAGAGGTGAGAGGAGAGAGTGTTTCAATCTGAGCCGTCCAAAAGTGCATCGGACGGCTCAAGAGTGCCGAGTGGGCACCACATAGGATATACCCACTCAGCACTGAAAATTTTCTCCTCCACAAGGCAGATAAAACAAAACATCACTATAGAAAAGAAAAATAAATACTCTGTAAAAAGAAACTACAAAAGTAAAAACTCTGGCCACTGTCAATGTCCCTGGAAACTGCCGCCTTGGATTGAGCAACTTATTCACTGAAGGAGACCTAGCCACCCTAGCTACATCTCGTCTCCAAATTGGCCCAACCCAGAGAGGAGGCAGTGGAGGAGAGGAGGTGGGCAGAGAAAGTGAAGAGGTGAGGCAGAGGAAAGGGGTGGGCGGAGATTGTGGATGGGGAAAAACCAGAGTGGAGGATTGGGGCTCAAACTACACAAGAAATCAGCACATGCACGGTGAAAAAAAAAATTGCTTTGTGCCGTGTTGCACCTAGAAATCGATTAGAATGCTCAATTGAAAAGGCAATTTTTATCCTGGGCAAAATGAATTCCCTTTAGACGTGCAATGTTCAGAAGATCAAAATCAAGCCCATTTCCAACAAGCTAAGTAGCTATAACTGGTCACCTAACAATCGGCTATTCGGCTGTTAGAATCCAGATTAACTATACCGGTAAAAGAGTGGTTTGTTAGAGCATCTCCAGCTTTTAGGCATATATAAGTCACGGTACATACTTGAGTAAATAGTTCATTAACTGTATAGTTGTAAATTTGACAGGAGAAAATATTTGTAAAATAGTTCATTGACTGTCTAGTTGTAAATTTGACAGGAGAAAATCCGTCTATTCTAATATATAAAGGGGGAGCACCAATTGGTTATGATTCATTTTTTAAGCTGGCTCACTTTTTAAGTTCTCAAAATTGTCCTTCAAAAGTTCTTATTCCCAAGTTCAAATAGTTCCATTATTTCCGTAACTGCATGGGGTGAAGTGGCAAATAAACATGGCATTTGAGCAGTTACCAATATGTTATTGCTTCCATTTTTACCTTTTTACAACGGGGATGGACATCAACAAGGCCTTCACTAGAATGGAAATGTTGCCAAGCACCCTTGACTCTTGTCTTCTAATGCCAATTCGTCTGCTTCTCCATTTTGCTTAAATTGTCCATTTCTTGGATTAGACATTCAGTTGAGAATTTACAATTCCAACGGCAAACTTCTGTTTCCATAAATGTGGAATCCCATTTGTGCTTAATGACCTCTTTGCACTCCTTTGTACAATCAACACCCATTCTCGAGCTCCTTTTCTGGGGCTGATTTGAATGGTTTGCCTTGTGAGATTTCTCTGACGGATTTGAAGTCAGATCTAGAGGCGACGGAGCAGGCATATTGGATGTCCACAACAATAAGATATGAAGATATATAGGGGGAAACCATTCGGAGTGAGTTCCTATGGTTTTCCCTTCACACACTTCTGTGTAGAGAAGTATGATTTGAATTCTTTGCTTAATCATATTTCTTCCTTCCAAGAGAATTACATAGAGAACACATAATCAGGCAAGCGGATTATTTGCTGAAGAAAAGCGCACAATTGTAGGCCTAATGAAGGAATTTGTTGAATTTCACTAACTTGCCTAATTAAGTTGAGCATTTTGTTTTGTATTTTTACCATAATGTCATCAATAGGCAAGTACAGTTTAATAAACTTTTTCTTTGATATCTAAGGGTGCTCAGTCCAACTAACACACAATTTTACAAACTTGCAAACGCATGTGCTATGGCCTCTGGTTGAATCGATATATGAGTTTCATGCATATTAAATAATTAGGACCATTGACCAAGCGCCCCGTAGTTGTATCAGTAGCGGCGGTGGTCTTGGTGGTGGTGGTGGTAAGGGAGCCAACAAATTATTCTCCCTTTAATTTTATCAGCTAAATGCTATGGACTTTGAAATCATTTCATTTGCCAACTATGCACTACATTTTGTGCAGATTGTTTGTAAATTTTGACTTGCACCCACATTGCGTATGCTCTGGTCTCTAGTGCTGGTAAAATCAAAGTAAAAAGTTGATTTTCTTTGATATCTATATCTCTCCACATGCATTTTTTCCTTTGCCCCTGAGTACAAAACAAATCTCATCACAAATTCACAATATTCACCACTAAATTTCTCGCATGCAGGACGAAATATTTCCGAAACAAGTTTTTCCACAATAGATGTTACATCCTTGAATTTTAATTTATTTTATAAATTAATTTGGCCATTATTTAATTGAGTGTTATGGTGTGGGTCCCAATTAATTATTTTGTGTGTGCTATGGGTATTATTGTCACGATTGTAATTTTTGGAGTATAGGAATTCATCTAGTTTAGTAAATTTTATTAGTTTGATAATAATACAGTTGGTATTAGACTAGACTTCATAATTAGTATTTAGTTTAATATTAATATTACGGGGTCTTTTATACCGAGTAGCTTATTATCAGGGCAAGTGAGAACGTGGGTTTAAGGAAGTCATTATATTAGGCTAGGGTTATTTATTTTGAGAGAGAGAAGTAGCAGCAGTCTAGAAGTCTAGTCTAATACCAACTGTATTATTATCTTCTTCTCTTCATGTCGATTTCTTTTCTCTTCTTTTTTTCACCTTCTCACGCTAGGGCTGAAATTGTGAACATGGCGGTGTGGTGTAGAATATTGGCCAAGTGTGGGGTTGTGGATTTTATAATAATAGTGGTGGAAGGAATCAAATGGCCTTGTGCTTTGATTTTGTGTTGTGCGTACATATGGCATATACACAGTTTAGGTGTAGACAATTGATTTTTGGAATGGAGAACAGGTGGAATGCTTAGAGCACAAATCACTCGGTTTGGGTGTACGTGGTTGAACAGAAGGTTATAGCAGTGGTAATGAAATTGGATAATGGTTTTGGTAGGATTAGTCTTAAATTATTCTTAGGCTCAGATTAGTATAGTTTTAGGTAGCTTTAAACTACCGTAGGTAATATTATACTTGATACAGTTAATGATAATATTACTATATGATGCCTTGTTCAGGTTAGGCTCGTTTTGCATGGTTCGAGTTTCATACTTTTTGGCTCAGGTGAGTGGTTAAGCATTTTACGTATTTTCAAACTTCCTTGTGACCCTTAAAATTATTGTTTAGAAGATTTTATGATTGAAATTGGAAACCCGTAACTGTTTATTTGGTTACTTAAATCGGCATACTAAAAATATTTGGTGAAATCCTTTATTGTTTTCATAATCTTTTTGGTGAGAACTTTGTGAATATTGTTGGGAACATTTTTTTTGGAAAATCCAGGGAAATTAATCCTCTGTGTGCGGGTGACTCTGGCCATTAGAGAAGAGACTAGGTTAGGCCGGTGACTCTAATGCTCAACGGCTTTCTTTTGCCGGGTCGTTCTTTGGGAAAAGTTCAACGGGCTGCCTACTCGTGATGACTCAAAGATACGATATTGGATCCAATTATGAGACATTTATTCACTGGCATTTGGTTCTATCGATATTGGTTGTGGTTCCCCATTGTTGTTGGAGATTGATTTGTGATCACCATTGAGATTTATTGGTAAATGATTTATGGCCAAATTTGTTTGTTTGATGCACACCTTTGTATGCCAAAATATGTTAACGTGATAATCTATTTTTAGCCAAGTTTTAGAACTTTATTATTATACATGCTTTGCTACTCACTGAGCTCGTCAGCTGACGGATTTATTCCAACTTCTTTTTCAGGCAAGTTGGGAAGTTAGGCAATGACTCTAGCGGCATCTCGGGGTTTCCGGTGTCTCATCCTAGCTTAGTTTTTTTTTTTTTATTGCTTCCGCATTTGAAAACATTTTTGTCTAACATTTGGATCCTCTTTATTATTGTTGTTTCATGGATATTGATTGGTTCATGGGATGTTTATTCCCCATGCTTTTGACTGGATCCAGTTGGTTTAAGTTATTGGTTGGGAATGTTCTGAAAAAAATAATAATAATGATTGTCTATTTGGAGGCTTGAGAGTTTTAATTAAAATTTTTTTTAGGCTGCATGTTCTACGAGCTTTGGTCTTGTGGTTCATGACCGATCACTTCTCATTTTGGGGCGTGACAATAGACCTCTTAACGGTTTCATTTAAGTTGGAGAGAGACAGAGGGAGAGAAGAGTCAATGGGTCAAGTCTTTAGCGTGCCGGGACAATGAAGAACCCATTGAAGAAGATGAGCATGAAACTCCCTTCGGAGTCTTTTGGCCCACCGTCCCTTTCAATTGAACCAACTTGCATGTCTGCCGACTCTGGCCCTAATTGCCTCTTTGAGTCCTCCTCACTAAAATTCATGAAAAAAAGAAGAAAGAAAGCACTGCCTTTTTTGAACAAAGAAAACTTTTTTCTTCCTCTCCACTTCGTTGGTTGTTTAGATTCCCATTGTCCAACTCCACATATCCCCATTGTGGGCTCTACAATGAAACAAATTGCACAGACCCAGTTCCAAAACTCAAGCTGGAAGCGAACGAAGTATTGTATGACCTTGATACTATCAATGTCTCAGAAATATTTTGAAAATCAAATTACGATTTTTATTTTTACTTTCGAACTACAAATTCGAAAGAGAGATTAAAGAGATTAGTTATGATCTTAATTGAAAATGAGGCATCATTCCACTAAGAGCATTTTTGGGCATTTGGGACTAGTTATGTGAAGTCAACATGCAGAAATCGATGAAGCCTTTGAGGTGTATCAAAAGACACTTTCTTTAGAAGGTGATTTGATCCCAGGAGTTCGCTGACGGGCTACATCCAAAGTTTCCCTGCTTAGACGCATCACAATGAAATGGTCACTTAAAAGGTAACTATTCTAAGGGGTGGACAGAAAGTTTTGATTTGATGTGTCAAAAGAAGTTTGTCTGCAGTATTTATATAGACAAACCTCTGTTTCAAAAGACAAACCTTGCTAAAGTGCAGCTTATCCCAATTATAATCGTCGTCTAAAGACACCCATGGGCCATCCGTTTGAACGACACCGATTAGACACTTGTTTGTCATATGAAATCTGGGCCATTGAGTAGATGCACCAAAATAAATCAACCTCTTATTGGTGAATCTCGCGGAGTAGCACACCTACGGGCAAGGTGGTTATTCAAGTGTAAAATTGGAGTAGCAAATGAAAGCCCATGAAAAACAAGTTACTTAGGGACAAGTGCAAAGACAATTATACAGATACGATCAAGCAGCAAACAATGAGCTTGGGGCAATATCTTTCTTCCAGCAAGTAAGCTGTCTAAGCTTGCCCACGAGTTTCACTTAATTTGAAACCAGAGAAACAGTTACCCAGGCTCCAGGAGTTCAAAAAAGGATTAGTCGGCCAATTGGGTGAGTTGTTATTCTTCAATTACCTGGAGCCCATGTCACAAGCCAAGAAGCCTTGGCTCAATGGCATCAAGAATGCAATTAAGTGCCACTAAGAGAAAAGAGGACAAGAGTTCAACTCCTCTTCCAACAACTCCTCTTCTAGGCTGCTAAACTTACTGTTCTAACGATATTGAATTTTACTGATCAATAAAAAAATAGCCCATGTCACAAAATGCCTTGAGGATGAGTTGGAAATCTAAAAACGATCATTGATACTTTACTATGTGGGGGGAACACAGTGGAATGTGTTGGACACTAAATTAACTAGACATAAATGTGGAGGATAACAAAGAATATACTACTATACATGTACGACCCTTAGGTAATACAGAGTTCGCATGGAACACAAGTGTCTTTAAGAACTCAACACTATTATGATATATATTCTTCACCATTTTCTTCTTTACTCCTTATTCATTGATCAACACCCCTTTATATAGGCCACAAACATACCTCTTCGACTCTACATACTTAATACATGAACCATAAGATACCAATGTATCTACCATAATTAGTGAATTCTAAATTAATTTCCAACAAGATCATAACACATTTATCTGTGTACCGCATTACATTCAGAGATAGTGTTTTACAGTAGCATTCTATTGCACAATTTAGCAACTCTTATCAATTTAGATCAAACTCGAAGATAATTGCATATGTAGTGCACATGGTACAAATTAAAACGTGAAATACCTAATTCCATTGGCTAAGGTGGTTTTACACATCGATAGAGTATCATACCTTATATTCGCGAAAACTAAACATCAGAATAAATCATCAGGTGGCATGATCATGTGCATTTATAGCTATTGTCATTGACTAAACAAACTTCCAAACTGAAAGTACTGCTGTCGAGTGATGACATAAGAAAAATGCCTTTTAAAACAAGGTGAATTGTTTGAAGCAAGCTAAGCTCTAACGTGAGAATATATCATTACTGGGAACATAGGCCTCAAGTACATGCCAAATAAGACCTTTCTACTAGAGGTTGAAGTTTCACGATGGAAGCGTCATAATTACGAAGCTTTGAGCGATATGCGTCAACAATAAAATAGGAGATACAAACTTACATAATTTTCAGTGGTGCATTTTGAAATCATGGGGACTGCACGTTTGCTTTTCCCTCCAGAAGCATGCATGCATCGTCACAATGTCATGCCATGAATAGTGGACGAATCCATCTGTGCTCTTGAGGGAGAAGACAAATAAGGCTTGGGGGGGATTTGCAAAGACTCTATGCTTCCTTCTAACATCTCCACAACCCGACTCATTGATGGTCGGTTTGAAGGATCAGTTTGTATAACCACAGGCCAACTATTATCATCTTCCTTGCACTTGCATTTGCCTCATCATCCTCATCCATAATGCCATGCAATCTGAGTTTTTCATCAAGCTCAAGATGCTTGTATACCCAATGTGGGAAATATATTTCACTCGTACGATCAACCGTGACACTTATATTCTTTCTTCCGCCAACCATTTCAAGAACCATCATCCCATAGCTATACACATCAGACTTATGTGAAACCCCACCGAAATTTCTGAAACTTCTGGCGCAATGTAGCCCGCTGTTCCTCGAGCACCCGTTAAAGATATGATACTCTCTTTTTGCGGGCATAATTTAGCAAGGCCGAAATCAGATATCTTTGGGCAGAAGTCCTCATCTAAAAGAATATTATGAGGCTTTATGTCAAAATGCAAAATTCGCGTTTTGCAACCACGGTGTAAGTACTCCAACCCTCGGGCAATACCAACCGTAATTCGGTACATTGAATCCCACCCAACTGGCGATATGTCGAGGAACCACCATCATGTATGAAATTGTCAAGAGATCCTCTAGGCATGAACTCATATATGAGAGCTCTATGGCGACCCTCAAAACAGAACCCAAGAAGAGTCACAATATTTACATGAGAAGTTCTACTAATTGTTGCAACCTCGTTAATGAAATCTTCTCCATTGCCTTTCAACCCTTTCAGAACCTTCACTGCCACGAGGCAATCATTTTCTAACTTTCCTTTGAAGACACAACCAAAGCCTCCCTGACCTAGTTTAGTTCTGAAGGAGTTGGTAATTTTCTTGATGTCGGAGTAAGCGTATCTTTTAAGAGAGAGATGTCCACAATTCTTTAGAAATGCCTCAATGTTTCGGTAGTTCTCAGTCTTCTTTTTCCAAAAGAATGTTGATTCACTTTTTGAGAGTTTCTTCATAATAATGCAGAATATTAGAATTCCCATAATTCCTACAGTAGAAACAACTGAAGTACAATTCCGAAGAAACGGTTAGATGTGGATGATAGTTCTAGGTTATCTTCCTATTACATGTAAACCTAGAGAAGTATAATGGGAGGAGGAAAAGAATCTCGCCATCATTTGAATGGAAAGGTCAAGCTGATTATGAAGCACATGAATGATACCTGTTCCGAGAATCAATGCCAAATCCTTCTTCCTATAAAAATTTTCAAAGAGAAAAAACATTGGTTAGACGAGTTTAGAAAGAACGGTGGAAGAAAAGGTCGAATGGGATTTAAATTTAATTTACTTCGCACATTCTGATTTAGAATAATGGAATAAGCCTTAATCTAACCATAAATGCAAGTACATGCTCTCTTGTTTAAGCATTGAAACTCCCCACAGTCGCGTGGACATTGATCTTAATCAAACATAATATTTCCCCATACACAATACTAACTATGACGCACAACTCTCGTACAACCTCGCTCACTTGTCCTCTCTTTACGGAAACCTCGTCTAGGCCTCAGGTCTCCCTCCATTAATCGAAATGTCAATACCTCCTCTCTCGTTTAAGCGCTGGAACTCTCGGGTGTCACGCAGACACTGGCCCCCATCATGGAGACACGCAACACATTCTGTTCCTCTAAAACATGATATTTAACCCAAAAAAAAAATCAAAAGCGGTTGGAAAAACACAGTTTTTCGGAATACAGACTAGAGTCGGAACTAAACTTGTTGATTCGGATACGAATAGTAGACAGTGGACCCAATAATGAGAATGGATCGCTAAGATTCATAGCCATGACAGCCTCCGCCTCTATAGTGAGTGTAGTTACCAAGAAGAACTTATCAGTCTAATTCTAAATTGCAGGGCTGCTGGTGTGGCATTTGAAGAAGGTGAGATTCGGGGAGATTGTGAAGAAAATATATCGCCTATTAAGAGGATGGATGTAACTGGAAAGATCGCAATCGTTGGATTTGATAAGGTTTTATTGTACTGGGTCAGTAATCTTTATGGTATCATTGGTTCAGCTGCGAACTTGATAATATCTTCCCTCCGCGCCCAATTTAACTTTGTGGACTGGTTCATAAAAAATCAACAGTAAGTGTGTGGTGTTGGTAAAAGGGAATTTGATCGGACCAAGAGTTCCGCAATTGAAGAGGATGGATAGAAAAATTCTATATTTGATTCCCAATTTAAAACATGAAAAAAAAAATTCCCAAGTATAAGAGGAACGAAATTCCCTCATTTTGGACTTTTTCTTTTTTTATCTGCGAGGGGAGCGAAATTATGTTACTAGAAATGAGGGTTTGGTAAAAATCAACAAACTCCATAAATTGTTCTGATTTTTTGGTTGGCACGCCAGTTGACTTGGAAATGGTGCTATAGAAGGAGGACTCGCGGAAGTCGACGGAAAACAGAGGGCTTTTGGGTGGTGCTAATTTCTTGTGCCACACAAGAATGGTCGGTAGGCAAAAAGACTACATTGAGAGGGAGTTTCCTCACTGATTACAGATCACATGGTATTAAAAATGTGATCACCACAGATGGTCACCATAGCATTGCTCCCGATAAAATAGTCCCCGTAAAAAATAGTATGTAAAAAGAACCAAGAACCTCTGTGATCTTGTTTATGCAGACTAACAAAACCGTAGTAAGCAATTGTCATGTGCGTGTATTATAGATAAGATGTGACAGTTTTCCTAAGTGATTTGAACTGTTGTACATGTAACATGTCTCGTCTTCGACCTCTGACACAAGTGACTCGCATGCACGCGCCTAGATCAGACACACCTGCACTCACCGCCTCGACGCGTGGGGCTTCCTTCGGGATCCTTTATACGTAACTATGTAAAGGAAGAGGGAGAAGTATACGGTAAACCCAAGTAGGGGGTTTCCCCGCGGGTGGTGATGGCCGGCACCAAACGGCACCAATTTTGGGCAGCTATTGAATTGATTATTGAAATATTATGTAAGTGCATCTTGATTCTTCTTATTATCAAGTGTGTGGCTTGATCGCGTCAAGTGACATCAACTACTCCCGATCAAATGGCATCCCCAAACTATCCAAACCACGCAGGCCTCAAGTTTCGGCTTTGCATCAGTGCCAAAAGGGAATTGACTTGTGACTTCAGGTTGACTTGAATATTAAAATGAAAACAAGTATGGGATGCAGTTTGCATAGCAACAAAAAGGAGAACGTTTTTTTATGCAACGGCTTCAAATTATGCTTACTGATACTGATAAAGGTAAATTACCTGTTCCTAGTATCAATATCAAGTTCCTTCCCGTGACCAATGTTACAGCCCATTTGGATGGAGGATTTGTTTTGGGTGGATATATAATGAGGGTGGATTTGATGGTGGATATATAATAAGGGGAGATATGTTAAGAAGGGTGACTCCACCTCTTAAGAATGGTAGATTTGTAATGAGATGTTTGGATAGTTTTTTGAGAAGGGAAATTTGGAGGGTAGATATGATGGGATAAGATGTCAAATGACTTAATTGCTCTCAGTTTATTAATTTTTATGGATAATAAATGTTAATTTCATTATTATTAGAATATATACATATTTATCATTAATTTGGGTAAAATAAATTCATTTTATCTTTAAATGTTGAAATCTTAGTAATATTTATTATGATTTAAAAAAATTAAAACCGAACTTTATAATATAAAATCCTTTAATATAAAAAAATTATTTAGGGTGGTTGGAAAAAACATGTGGGAGGTAATTTTAAAAAAACAAAATTCATATATACACACACACATACATATGTATGTACGTATACATGTGGGAGGTAATTTTAAAAAAACAAAATTCATATATACACACACACATACATATGTATGTACGTATACCATCTTCACCACCTGCAACCAAATCCCAAATTCATCTCCCAACTGTATACACCCAAATCCCCAAATTCCTTAACCTTCACCACGGAAAAAACTCAAATTCCGAACCCTCATCTCTCCCTCTCTCAAAAATCTCTTGCATCCAAGCCCTCAAATCTCAATATCCCACAAATCTCTTACGATTACAAGGGCAGAAGAAGGCCCTGGTGAAGGAGCAGAAGAACAGGGAGGGCGAGAGGAGAGAGAGAAAGCAAGGGCAACTTTGTCATTGTTCCACGCCGCTTCACCAACGACAGGGGGTACCCTGTCGTTCACAAATCCACCAGAAAGTGGATTACAAATCCGGCTTGAGCCAAATCCAGGGCCAAATCCGGGTGGGTTTTTTCACATCCAAACACCGGAGATGAGGAGGAAGGGGAGATGAAATCAGGGCGCTTGCATATCCGGCTGCAAATCCGGCCTCCAAACAGGTTGTTAAGGAGAAGAACATCAATCAATTCAAAGGAATTTACTTAATTTGCATATTCTATAAATGCTTTTGAGTTTAACGAACGGAAGAATGCAAAACCGAAAACAACTTCCATGATGAAGCAAACTGACATGGAATAAGAATCTTTCGGATGTCGTTACCTTCGTTTTTCTCATTTGTGCAGCGGAAGAGCGTTCTATTCTAGAGGTATCGTTCATCTAAGAATCAGAATGGAGACGATGTTAGACTTAATCTCACGTCGCTAATCTAAGCCATCTAAACTTGTTTAATATATTCTATAAAAAATTAGTCTAGGGTCCATTATAGAGAACTTGTAACCTAGTTAGTCACCTCTAATGTTTATAACCCCTCTAGTCCACGATTATAGTTTAGTAAGGTCTTAAGTCCACTTCTTTTGAAAAAGAAATTAAACTAAGACAAAAATGCCCTCCTATATAAACTGTCATATAAAGAGAAACCCTAAATCACAAACAAATCCGGAGCACAACCTCCTCCCTCTCTCTCTCTCTCTCTCTCTCTCTCTCAACGGCAAAAGTGAGGCCACACCGTCGCTCTCCTGATTGTTGGCGAAGGCCATGGCGGCGCGGTGGAGCCCGTCGAGTTCGTCCGTGTCGCTTTGTGAAAGAACAGGAAGATGAGAATCAGCAATCTTAGGGCGGAATTCTTCATGCAATTACTAGTTGTTGCTGTTCGATTAGTTCAGTGGGGATGCCATTACAGCCACCCCGCCGATGCCGTCCTTGTGCTATAGCCCAGTCAATGGGGCTGCCATTTTAACGATAAAAAAAGGTGAATCAGGTTCTTTCTTCTTCTTTTTTGTTTATTGCAGATTCAGATTCAATTATAGTCTATTTCTTGTCAAAGATGGACCGGCCCGTAAATCACCATGAATCGATTCACCAAGCAGCGAAGGGAGAATATACGCGAAGTCATGGAGAAGAGTCATTCACTCAAACCTCGGAATCGGTAATCTCATCTTATACATATAATACTTGCTCCTCATAGTAGTACTTATTGTTCTGTATCTTGATCTCTTTGATATTTAAGGTTATAGTCTATTTCTTACACTAATCTTGAACGAATTTGGATTTTCATCTTGTTATGTGTGTGGAATTTGTAGTTTCAGCCAATTATATAACGTTATTTCGTTTTTTCATAAACGTGCTTTAAAGTTGATTTGTCTATCGTATTAAGAAGGTTGATCCGGTCTTTTATTTGTTTTATTGAAGAGAAATCTGGAGTAGTAAAAATAAAAAAAATATAATATTATAAGAAGGTTGATCCGTTCTTTTATTTGTCCCGTATCCGGTTATTATCAGATTTGGAGGTTTTTGAATAAATACATAAGGTTATATGAGTGTTTTTCCTAGGGTTACAGATATGAAGTTTTTTGAATAATATATAAGGTTATATTGTGCTTTTCATCAATCACTTATTGATTTGGTCCCCGCAGCGGCCTCTCCGACTTGCTTCTGATATATTTTGAGTTTTTTGAATAAATATTTAAGGTTATATGTGTGTTTTTTTCTAGGGTTAGACATATAAGGTTGGAATAAGTTGTGTTTTTCGAAAAAAAAAATATAAAGTTATATGTGTACATTTCGTGTCACACAAATAATATATTTTTGTGTATTTTTATTGTTATTTAATGTCATTTTTAAAACATTCTCAGTTAGAGAGAGATATAATAATATATAATATTATATTGTTATATATAATATTCTAGATTAGAAATATTCTATGTTATTTAATAAAGATAACATATAACGTTATATATGATCTTTTGTATCATATAACGTTATATATGAGTTTCTATCATATATAATGTTATATGCTTCATTGTCGATCATTTATTGAATTGGTCCACGCAACGGCCTCTCCGACTTATTTGTGAAAACATGTGATTTGAAACTCGTTTAGCGATATAGTTTGATTATAGATGATCTTCTCTACTGAGACATATATGGTTATATATCCATATATGGTTATATGTGACAATTTGCCCTTGGTACCTAATTTTGTACTGTAAAACTCCAAAACAAAGGAACTAATGGCGTTATATGTTCTCTTATTGAATTGGTCTGCGCAGAAGGACTCAACTTGGAATTCAAGGCACGGCTGGAAACAAGGATAACGGTGGCATGATATGTGAACATATAATGTTATTTTTTGAGATATATAATATTGTTGGAAAGATATGATGTTGTTTTGAGAATATATAATTTTATATGTCATGTTTTGTGAGACTACAGAAGCTCAGATATAATATTAAGTATTGTGTTTTTTTTTTTTTTTGAGATTTAGAACTACAAAAGCTCACATATAATGTTATATGTTATGTTTAATTTTTTTGTGAGATTCAGAGTTGTAGAAGCTCAAATATAATGTTATATGTTCTTCTTTTTTTTTTGCGATATTTAGATATTAAAAAACTCACATATAATATTATACGTTTTGTACGGACTAGCATATAACGTTAAAGACCAAAAACAAGAAAAATCAATAAGAAATGTTGCATATTAGAAAATTTTTGCCACACATATAATGTTATATTTTAGAAAAATTTTATCACTCATATAATATTAAAAAATGAATACAAGAAAAATAAGAAAAAACAAAAGAGAAATTTGTCACATATATAACGTTAAATGTTAAGTGTAGCGGGTTCAATAAAAAATCGATAAAAATGAAAAAATAAGTTTTTTGTTACTCATATAACGTTATATGTGGCGTGATGGTACCGGTGACGATGGTGGCGGCGGCGGCAGCTTGATTGCAACAAAAACGAAAAAAATGGAAAAAAAATAGATTTTCTTGTTAACCAAACAAGGCCCTTGTTTCTTAGGTTGGCTATTTTTGCCATTAAAATTATTAGTGGATTTAGTGGGTTATGAAACTTAGAAATTGACTAGGTGGGTTTGGAAAGTGCTATAGTGGACTTATGAAAAATTCTCCCTATATTCTAGAGGTTACTCCACTTATAACCAATTGATTTTATGTTGGAACCCTCCAAGAAATCTAACATGATATTAGAGCTAGGTCTTGAGTAGCCTCCTGATCTGTTACCTCCATGTGCATCCGGGCTACACGTGAGAGGAAATATTAAACTTAATCTCACATCGCTCATCTATGCACCCAAGCTTGATTAACATATTCTAGATATTACTCCACCTATAGACAATTGATTTTATGTTAAAACCTTCCAAAAAATCTAGCACAAATTAGGAATATGAGTACTTGCTCTCTTGTTTAAGCGTTGGAACCCCCAACATCACAGAGACATTGACTTTAATCTAACCAGAATATTTTATTATACACAGTACTAACTACGATGCTTAACTCTCGCACAACCTCTCTTGAACTCTCTTTGCAGCGACCCTATCCGGGCCTTGGGTCTCCTCCCCCATAAAGACCCTCTACAATAATTCTATAGTGTCAAGTAAAATACAAGACTCATAACACCTCATAAAAGAACTTATATTTATATATTAATCAAGATGCCAGTACCTCCTTTCTCGTGTAAGCATTGGAACTCTCGGCGGTCAAGCGGGCACTGGCCACCATCATCGCGACATGCAAGGCATTTCTTGGAGACATGATATTCAACAGAGAAATCAGAAGTCAGTATTGAGAATATATCGCTAGGATCCCTGTCCTCAAGTGAATACACCGCTGGCAGCTGGAAAAAATCACAGTTTCTCGGGTAACTGCTTGGAATCGGTACTTGAACTTGTTGATTTGGATACGAATAGTAGACAGTGAACAAATCACAGTATCTGCCTCTATAAGTGTAATTACCAAAGAAGTACTTATTAGTCTGAATCTCGAGTTCGGGGCTGCTGGTGTCGCATTTGAAGTAGCTGAGATTCGGGGAGGATATTGTCAAGGAAACGGAACTCGTATTCAGAGCCATCAGAGGATTGATGTAACTGAAAACATCGCAACTGCGGGATTCGAGAAGGGTTTTTAGGTCTGGGTCATTCATTTTTATGGTTGGATTGGCATAGACGTTTAAGCGTCTAACTTGATAAAGTCTTTCCCCAGTTTGACTTTTGGAACTGGTTCATCACAACTAACACTAAACCACCCGCATAGGGGGGTTGTGTGTTGTTGGTAAAAGGAAATTCCATCGAACCAAGTTTTCTGCAGTAGAAGGAGGATGGACAAGAAACAGAAGAGTGAATAACCAGCAGATGAGAGACAAGAAAGAAAGCTACTAAAACAAGGGGAAACCCATTTTTAATTCCCAATTTAGCACGACGTACGAAAAAACAAACCCCATAGTTTAAAGAGGAACGAAATTCCCTCGATCACCCTCTTATTTGGGAGAGGGGGTGACATTCTTTCAGTAGAAAATGAGGGTTTTGTAGTATGAATCAAGGAGCCAAACATACAGTAATTGTTTAGATTTTTAGGTTGACATGCCAGTTGACTTGGAAATGCTTTAACTTGATGAAGTTGTCAGAAAAAGAGAAGTCCTTCTACGGGCACACCATTTGGGTATACTATTTGCGCACAACATTGTGAGAGATTCACTTTAGGCAGCGTTTTTGTAAACGTACAAGTATGAAATTTATTTCGTATTTTTTATTTTTCGTAACTTTTTGTTTAGATTTTCGTCGTAATTTTTTATTTTGATTTCATTAAACATACATGAATGTAGTCAGGCTGCACACAACTGTACTCAAAAAATCCTTCCCAATGATTTGTCCAGCTTGTGAACATCCATTTTGCGGACAGGGGGTGTGTGTTGTGCAGCTTCGTGCTGCACAGCGTGCTGCACGGCCTCCGGCGAGGCTTTTCCGGCATCAGTCCGACGATCGGAAACGTTCACCGCGTAGAGCTCGTCAAGTTCTTCATGAGTACCAAAAATCAGCTCGATCAAATTTCGTTAAGGGCCTCATCCGAACATATATAATTTGACAAAAAAATGAATCCTAATGGATACGGAAACACTGGATCAAAACCAGTAAATCCATTTTTTCAAGTTATATATGTTCGGATGAGGCCCTCAACGATATTTGATCGAGTTGATTTTTGGTGCTCCTACAGAACTCGACGAGCTCTACGCGGTGAATGTCTCCGATCATCGGACCGATGCCGAAAAAGTCTTGCCGGAGGCCGTGCAGCACGCTGTGCAGCACGAAGCTGCACAGCACACCCCCTGTCCCCATTTTGCTCCCTTGGGATTCCCATCTTTCTGATAGTAGGCTTCTGCCTTCTAGATAATAAAATCTCTCTTTTGAAGAAAAAAAAAATAGGACTTGTGGAAGTAAAATTATGCAATGCACCTTTTTCCAAGCAAATCTATCTATCTATCTATCAATATATTATAGAAATGAAGTTGAAGTCTCACGAGCCTCCAAATCCTTAACCTTAATTTTCTAGATTTTTAATTTTCTTTTAAGTTTTAAAATTGGGAGAGAGAAAACGGGGGGGAGGGGAGAGAATTGGGATTCACTGTTCCATGGGCATTACTACATGATGACCCAATTTATCTTTTCATCGTACATTTGTGTGGCTCCCACTATAAAATATTGAGCCTGCACAAAATTTGTTATCCAATCCGTCATGTGCATCGAACGGGTATAACGCTTGTTGTGTGGAAGGAAATGGGCTTGGACACTGAGAATAATTTCTTCCTTTGAGGGCTTACCGATCTTCATCTACATACATTGGGAAAGATTATTTTATGCCCTTGACGGTGCCTTTGGACCCTTCTCCACCGCACATTGTTGTAGGGTCCAAAAAAAATGTATGGACTTCACCATAATGTGTGGTGGAAAATGCCTTATGGCACCACATGGTCATACCCAGGGCACTGAATAATTACTCGCATAGTAGACTAGTCTGTGGGGGAAAAGACTCCATTGAGGACCACTCATATAATTCTGATAAAAAAAAAAGGACCACTCATATAACAACGACCTTGACCCATTGATTCTTCACTCTCTCCAATAAGTGTCGGCACCGACACCTTGCGAGCCTAAGACGAAAATTGACTCATTTCATTTTTTCTTTTTAAAATATAAGTGCTTATTCTCGTTTAACGAATTATGTCATTCTCTCGCAATGCATCACCTTTAATTTAAAAAATAAATATTTATTCCTAAATAAGTACTTATTTTGAGTTAGTGAAACATTAGTGTTCAACAAAAGAAAGTTTTAAAATCATGCATAGCAGCATATGATTACAAGCTTATAAATCACTATCTTCTTACAGTCTTGGCGAAAAGTTTTTAATTACGCTTATATAATCAATCTGATTAATTCGACAAGGTCATTTTGTATAAATACAATTTTCTAGAGCAATAATTATCAAACACTACACAATTTGTCGGGTCCCTCATTTTAGCAAAATTTTGGGGATCAAGAGCTAGTAGTGGCGGACACTGTAATTTTTCAGGGTGCAATTTTTAAAAGACCGACATGAGAAATTATAAAGCAAAGCAGTTTTGATTAACAATGTCTAGGCATACAAGAAAGAACGACATCTATAACCATCTGGTAGTCAGTAAGCATATTAATATGTTTCATTATTGTTGCAATTGTTGCTGTTATGTTTATTGTTGTTGTTGCTCATAAATTTCTGGCATATCATAGTTTCATTTGTTTCTCACTTATCTTTACTTGAGTTTCACTGGTTACAACAGGGATGTGAATTAACTTCTGTTCCTCTTTGTCGTCAATTACCCCGTTTAAGTTTCCTCATGAGTACTGGTTACAACAGGGATGTGTATGTTAAGATTTGAGAACTCAAAAGAGTTTTGATCAAAAGAGGTCTGACTAGGGCGGCAAACAAGCCGAGTTTTACCATGCTCAAGTTTGTTTATTAAGTTTTAACGAACCCGAGCTTGAGCTCAGTGAAAAACTTAACGAGTCGAGCTCGAGCCGAGCGGGCCTTGGCTTGACTCGAGCTCGAGATTGTTCACGAGCCTTAACGGGCTAATGAAAAACGTATATATTTCCTTACATAGGCCTAATACAACCAAAAATATTTGATTGTGAAGGTTATATCTTCATTTTTCTATTCTCTACAAGAAAATAATCTCAATTTTAGAAAATAATTACATGTAATATATTTTTGTAAGGATTCTGCATCAGGGTATCAAAATGCTAATGCTAATTGTAGTAATTAATGTAAAAAGTTTACTAAGTCTTGGCTTGCAAGCCAACTCGAGCCGAGCTTCTACTGGCTTATGTTCGGCTTGATAACGAAATGAGACTAGAATTTGAGATTGAGCTTGTTTGTTTATGTCTTGAGTCAAGTCGAACGAGCTTTTATAGAGCCGAGTCATGAGCGACTCTGTTCATTTGCAGTCCTAGGTCTAATCTTATTGTGTATGTTAAGGTTTCCGGGTTTTCTAGCAGTAATTACAGGGTTCAATTAGCAGAACAATAATTTAGCGAATTAAGTTAGTTATGACAATGATTCACATTTCGTTACTTATGAGTAGAGTAGTATAATTATGCTTGTAACAGGTGACGATTGCTTCCCCAAAAATCCGTTTATTCGATCAAAATAGAAATCTATGCAGTCTTTTGTACTACTAAGTAATGTATATAACTGTACCATTGTGCGTGGGTTTCCAACATTTCCTGAACATATGAATAATAAAGTGGTATCCCAAGTTCAGTACTTATGTTTTCTTTGCCCATTTCTGTTCACCCAATACGCAAAACAACAAAATCGGCAGTATAAAGGCAGCATTGCACAATGAGAACTGAGCCATGACTTAAAAAATCTCAAAAATATGAACAAATACACAACGAGAGCTCCATGCACTCACTATACACGTTCTCTCGATAGAATTATCAGACCATATGTATTTATTTCGATATACAACAAAATTGAAACTGAATTTGAACTACTTACTCGGTTGCATAGCTACGAGTGTTAAGACTGTTTTCTTGGCATATCTATCTTCAAACGAAAGTAGAGTGAAATGAAAGCCTTACTCACTGGAGGTGGGCGTGGTAGAGCTACTAACCCATCTATTGGTCACCGAAGCTGTGAAACTGGCACCACTCTGTTCTTCAACAACACAACATCATCGCCATCAGGCGAACTAGGAGGCCTTCTAGTTGTTAACACGCTACCATCGTCAATTATCTTCCCAGCATTCTCATCTTTGTACGCCTGAATCTCCATCAAAGCCTCCAATATCTCTTCCATCGTAGGCCTGATGTCCTTATCAAGTTGCAAACACCTGAAAGCCA